>JAJIRX010000068.1:0-32299 GCA_023853785.1 Psilocybe azurescens | reverse complement strand
GGTTGACATCTGAGGTTGCAAAATCGGCGGTGTACCTCTGGAAAAACTTGGTCATCTGGACATCTACCATACCGACGTGTTCCATCTCAGACTAGATCCATAATGTTATAAATACCGTTTGAACTATTCTCCAAACCCATCCACCTCCTCCCTCTACCCAGGACACAAGCTTACAATGGGTGCAGGAGCAGTTGCGAACTCGGGAACCACGATTGCCTATGGGCATCTCTGTCGATCCGAACAGAACATGGCGCAACAACAAACGGTAAGACTGCTTTTTACTAGCATATTTGGTTGCCTTCAACTTCAACTTCTCTCGTCCTCTAGGTTGATTTACCTCAATTTCTGGATTCTACTTCTGTGAGCTTTTATTTGAATATTTAACGTGATCATATGCTTATTATCATACTCGCAGCCTCATAACCTCGTCCACGAATGGTTACGATGGAAGTATGATGAACGGATTGCAGTCTTTGACTCAGTGGGATGATTACTTTGGGAATCCTAGGGTGGAAAGCTTGGTTTGCTTAACGCCATTCAGGTGAGCTTCTTCGACACCTGTGCAGCCCTCCATAATCTCATTCATTTTTTAGAACATTGGTCTCTGGCTGCCTATCCCTTCTCCCCGTATCTTGCCGATGGTCTCGGTCGTCGCACTACCATTTTCATTGGCGCTTTCATTATGGTGCTACAATTCTCCAGACCGCCTCTCAATCTGTTGGCATGTTCATTGGTGCCCGGTATGCCCTTATTTATTGGCTGATGGTTTTCAAAAAAATCTCATAATATACCTTTAGCTTCTTGATTGGTTTCGGTCTTACCTTCGCCGCCGGTGCCGCCCCTATGTTGGTTACTGAGATCTCCTACCCAGTATACCGTGCTCAATTAACTTCAACCTACAACTCTCTTTGGTATTCGGGCGCCATTGTGTAAGTCTATTTTTATCCGCGGACGCTTTGCAGGGCATTAACAGTTGGGGAATACAGCGCTGCTTGGACCACTTTGGTTCCTTCAAGATCAACAGTACATGGGCATGGCGTCTTCCCTCTGCTCTTCAGGGTTTGCCCTCTGTTCTTCAGGTTTGCCTGATCTGGTTCGTGCCCGAGTCGCCTCGTTGGTTGATCAAGAAAGGTCGCAATGAACAAGCCCTTCAAACTCTCGCTTATTACCACGCTGATGGCAACGAGGAAGACCCACTTGTTCAGTACGAGTATCAGGAAATCAAAGCCGCCATTGAGCTCGATCGTGAGGTCGAATCTACAATCGGCTGGAAGACTCTCTTCGCTACCCCGGAAACAGGAGACGCATGAGGATTATCATTGCTCTCGCCTTCTTCTCGCAATGGTCTGGAAATGGTCTCGTTTCTTATTACCTAAACAAGGTCTTCATTACCATTGGCATCACCAACCCCACCATCCAGCTTCTCATCAATGGTATCCTCCAAATCTGGAATCTGGCTTGGGCTCTCCTTGCGTCCGCTTTCGTCGACAAGGTCGGACGCCGCCTTTTCCTGTGCTCCATCTCCGGCATGATCATCTTCTTCACTCTGCAAACTGCTTGCTCTGCCGTTTACGCAAACACCAAAACGAATCTGCAGCACACTCAGTCATCGCGTTCATCTTCCTCTACTATGCTGCTTACGACATTGCCTTCAGCCCTCTCATTGTGTCCTATACCGTTGAGATTCTACCATATAACATTCGTGCCAAAGGATTCACCGTATTCAACTTCGCCATCTCTTTGTCGCTTATCTTCAATCAATATGTCAACCCTGTTGCTCTCGGTATGTCTTCCTCAAATGTCAAGCGCCTCTCTATACTAATGGATTTTCACAGAAAACTCCAGTGGAAGTACTACCTGTTCTACGTTGCCTGGCTCTGCTTCGAGGCCGTTTTCCTCTACTTCTGTACGTATACGATCTCCTGTTGCCTATTTCTCAACTAATCATATCCATCCTGTAGTCCTCGTCGAGACCAAAACCACACTCTCGAGGAAACCGCTGCTCTCTTCGACGGCGAGGAGGTTGCTGCACAACTCGCAGCTACCGCTGCCCAAAACGAACTCAGAGACAAGGATGACGAGAAATCCTCCGGCTCCTTCCACGAGAAGGCCTAATTTCTCTCACTCTCTCCTCGCTTTTAAGAATGCTTCGATAGACTTATCGCTGTGTAGAGCGAAATTCTTTTCCGAGCTGTGTACTCTAACGGTTTCTTTTATTATTGTGAACTTAGGAAGAAGTTTCTTCGATTCAACCGAGTTTACCTTTTTCTTATTTGGCTATTTCGCACTTTCTTATAGCATTATCCCTTTGGATATGAGTTTGTACTTGTATCATTTCACCCCATCATGTCATGTCGTACACTATATTCAAGACTTTGCATTATCACGAACCATTTTCCCATTTTTGAAGGAAATCTTAAGTTCTGGCAGCTCAAGTCTTTATTTTTGTTATGCAATGTTTCGATCATTACTGAGGATCCTCTCCTCGATCTTCAGTCTACACGACACGGAAAACCGGCGGGATCAGTCGTTCCGCCATTTTTAAAATGTTCTTTCAATTGATTGTTCTCATACATATTCGTAAGTACCAAGCCCGGATAGGCTCCGCAGTTTAGTGCGTATGGTCCATGACTACATATGTACTTGCATAACACATACTAATATATACTGATTTCGGTACTTATGTACGTAAATTCCACATTCTACCTGTCACCTGCCTACCACACTGATATCGCCTAGTGTGGTACACACTTCTATTTTTATATACTAATTCCAAGAGAAACTTATGTGCTCTACGTTCCCTAAAGACACTCGCGGTCAGTTATCTATCGCCAAGAATTTCTAAAGGGTCATTCAAGTGCCAAACATACGCTGTTTCTTCGGAAGTTACTCTTGAATCGAAACTGGGATTGAGAGGGGTTGAGACTCTCCGAGGCTCGCGATCTTATCCTGTCATCGTGTGCACCGCGCTCAATTGCACTCTGTGCCATTCCCAAAGGAATAGGTCCATTTGGTAAATGTTTTATAGGAGGCAAGACATAGTCGCAGTATCATTATCTGCATCATACCAAGTGGTAAGAATTCCATGTAAGACCAAGTTCAAGTATTCCAATGCATTGTTCACACTGAGTTCTTTCTAGACCAGCGCGATGCGAGATGGTTTTAAACTGAAACTGAAAACCTTGAACTTGAGTCCTAAAAAGTCCCTTTGAACGCGACGGGCAAGAACGGATTCTACAATGAGTTTGGGCGGTCAATGAAGAGCATGACGAGCACTAAAATATACCCTAATCATACTGCATATAGACAGCGGAGAAATAGATCAACCACACCTCTTTCCATATGCACATACAGAACGACAGCGTCGGTTTCGTGGACCAAGATGGGAAGAAACCGCCATCAAAGGATAAGATAGCAGGAGCAATGCGATGGGAACGGGAAGCCACCTTGGGTTATAGTCAAGACTGAGAGCACTTATAGACCTCTCTTGAGATAGCCTCGCATCCCGTTGGACATCTGAGAAGTTGGGAGGTATTTCTGAAGTACTAAGCGTTCAAATTTTCAGAAACAGCATACATCGAAGAGCTTTATGATGCACGACAGTGGGAGGGTGCTTAAATTAGCGACTTCGTGGTGGACCGACTGGGCCTAAATGAAGCGGTAAAAATGAACGGCTCAATGAACGGGTGTATTGTGTTCTTATTATACGCCTTGAGATCATCCAGTGGTCCCATTCGAGATCCGAGGGGCGCCAGAATAAGGGTGAGATAATGCAAAGCGGTTTAGCCAGGAGGTGTTCTGGCAGAAAATCAGAAATACTGCTGCATGACGGCATTCAAGCGTCGCCGGTAAGAGCAAGAGTTCTGAGTGGGTCAAGATGGAAAGACGACGGTGAGAGAATGTATGTGGCGTCAAACATAGCCCTGCACTAGGCGGGCAGCATATCCATCGACGGGACCGTACGGGGCGGGTCGGTAGCACGGTGCGGTGGAATTTGGGAGGCAAAGAATTCCGAATGGCGAGCACATGGCCGTACATGGCCATTGGGAGTCGGGGGTCGATCGTAAACGCGTTTTGCTGATGAAGACTACAAAGAATCCATCAAAAGACTGCGCGCCATATAATATGTACTTTTAGTTGCAAGGAGAAAACCAGAGTAAGCCTGGTAAAGCCCTTTATACGCCGAAGTGATCAAATAGCTACCTCGCTTCACTGGCCAGTGACAAGTCGAGCTCGAGTATTAATCAAGCTGAAATGAAGTCTAATATCGACCGTGCACCTTTCGCGGCAATAGATAACGAAAGATAAAGAGCCTCTGGAAGTAGCAAACCGAGTGCTTGGACAGCAATGAATGCTTTTAGAGGACATGGCGCAGCGCATGCTCAGAATTCGAAGTGCGTAGAGCAAAAGCCAGGATCCCAACTCATGGATAAGCCTAAGAAAAGAGCTAGAGATGTCGAGCTGAGAAAAGAGAAGAAAATGGTTGTGAAAATGCGAACTTTGACAGTTCCAGTTTAGTCGCAGTAAGATAGTATGATAGTATACCCGTCGTATACATAGCCCTTCAATGATTTTTGTGGTTGTGCCCGAAGACATCGATAGAACGCTATTCTAAGAGTTGGTGGTCAAGAGGAAACAAGCAAACATGGGGATTGATGACTCAATACAACGCAAAATACTACTTTGGATCCGACAGGCTAAATTGAGTTTAGACTTTTCAAAGCTCTGACCTGTTTCCAAAAGTGTTCTTTTTATGGTTTCGTTTTGGGAGACTTTTCACACTACGTTTTCCCTTGGGTTTACTTCTAAATAAATAACTTGTCATATCATATCCGAGTCTGCGTAAAAAAATTTCACTGGATGTAGCTGAAAATACTATCTCCTTCCTCGAATCTCCACCGAAATACTATCTCCTCCCTAGGCAGAGACAGCAACAGCTGTTCCGAGTCTTTCCAAGTCTCTCCTAGAAATTCCCCATTATCCATCATACTACACAACGAAAGAACCCAAGGTGTAGCCTCCGAGGGGATTGAGCTTGCCACGAGCGACTCCACAACGTAACGTCGACTGTCGCCCACTATGCATGCTTCGCCTACAATGCACTGTACATGCGATACCTTCAACACGACAAAGCGCAACCCGAGGGATGGATTTCACCATAAATAACATATGGGCAGAAAGAGAGGGGAAAACCGTTCGATGACAAACCAACCCCCAACCAGATGCACGGACGGACGGACGGACTGCCATGATTCACCATCTTCAGCTTTTCTCTCGTAAACCGAACCAAAACCCCTCACAACAAAAAAGTGAAAAAGTAAGAACTAAATCGTGCCAACGCTTAACCGAGATATCAAATGGAATAATAAAAAGAGAAGTAAAGAGGAAAAAGATAATTGAAAGAATGGAAGAATAGAGGAGAGAGAAAAACCCAACGCAAATGAGCGTTGAAAAGAAAAAGGATGAGATTAGAGTAGAAGAGATGTCAGACAGACAGGGTCGAGTATCAAATATCGAGGGCTGGGATAGAAAACAGAGACACGACGGGACAGACGAGAAAACGAGAATATGCGAAAATGTGATAAAATATACACTCAAGACGGACGAAAAAGAAAAGAGGACGGTAGATGTTGTTGGTGTGTTGTGTGTGTTGTGTGGTAAAAGGACAACTCTCGTGAGTCCCCCACCCGCCCTTGCATCATCATCAACCCAAATATGCCTTAGCTCGTTTCAGCCCATCTTATTATCCTTCTTCTTGGGTTTGCGTGGCGGTGTTACCGGGCGTCCCATGTTGATCCCTCCATAAGGATACTTCGCCTTCTTTTCAGCAGGCTTCAGGATCTAATAAAGACACATCAGCCCTCTCCAAAACCGCTACTTACCAGTGATCTAAACATACCTGAAAGGAACACAGCAATGTCTCGTCCACACTCATCATCGCACCCGCATTGTCAAACTCGCCACAGTAATTGGGAGCAGAGAACAATGTCACTAAATGCCTTTTGGCGAAGAATTCGTAGCCGTCCTCGACGACCTTCACAAATAAAAGAAAGTAGTATACACTTGTCAGCAAAACCCGTGACCACAGCAATGACGCCATTACAAATAAATGAACAAAAGAGCGGAATCCGGCAGCGAGGAAAGTAGAGTGGAGCTCAAATTTCCAAAAATCAGGCCACTCACTTGATGTGCCCGACATATCAAGTCCATGTCGTGCTTTTGTAAGAAGCGCGAAACTACATCCGGCCCAAACGTAAACGACACTCCTCTGTCATTTTCCGACCATCCTGTGATATCCTTGTCGGGATCCGACCACAGCAAGTCGCAAAGAAGTCCTGAAAGAGCACGTGGGAAGTGGTCAGCGAGGGTTTGCAATCGGATAGATGGATAGATAGCCATCCATCATGAACTCATCAGAGAGGGAAAGGGGCTCACCAGTATCCGGAACATCTGTCGGTCGCATAACTCTTCGTATTTGCTCCATAGATTGCAGGTCAGGACTCAGACCACCGTGCATTGTGAAGATCTTCTCATCGATGATGGCAGCAATGGGCAGACAGTTGAAACAATCCGTAAACGTTTTCCATAACTTAATGTTGTAGCGGCGTTTGCCTGCGACGCAAGGAAAGGACAGTCAGCGGGTGTAAGCCGGCCACTACTAACCGGACAATATGACTCACATTCGTCATAAAATCCGTATATCCTGTTGATACTTGCGCATTCGTGGTTACCTCTGAGGATGAAGAAATTTTCGGGATATTTGATCTTGTAGGCAAGGAGAAGGCAGATCGTCTCCAGAGACTGTTTCCCTCTGTCTACGTAGTCCCCAAGGAACAGGTAGTTTGCTTCTGGCGGGAACCCGCCGTACTCGAAGAGTCGTAAAAGATCGTAATATTGGCCGTGGATGTCGCCTGCATAACATCAAAGATGATGAATGAAAAAGGGAACAAAAGAAAGCCAACAATGGCTCGATATCCTGGAAACATACCGCAAATCTTGATAGGAGCTTCCAACTCAAGTAAGATGGGCTGGTTGATGAAGATCTCCCGGGCTTTTGTGCACAAGTATTTGATTTCGTATTCCGCCAACTGGACGGGCTTTCCAGGTCGGTTGCCACGCACTAAAAAAACAGACAAGACAAGAAAAGCGTTAGTGACGGCTGCAATGACCATGGTGGTGACGACGATGGCTTAGGAAGAGCCTGCAGGAGAAGAGCAGTTTTGATGATAAAGCTGCATTGAGCGGATCATACGAAAGTTGCGTGTGGATTTGCGATTTGCGTCAGGCTTGGTGGTGGTGAATCATCGCATGCGACATGAGTCTGGAACAGCCACACGATGGAGTGCGGCACGAGGCTGAGGAATCCCACTGGCCCAAGAAACACTCGACAGCCAGCACATTCCCTAGTCCACCCCGGCCAACACCCTCTGTTTCCCAAAAGCACACAACGCAGATAGGATAATGCCAGCTCACCTTCCAAAAGCCTGTCGATGACCGAGTCAAGATCGATCTCTGTTGCTGTGTCCGCCATGCTCTTTTGCCTTTAAACTAACCGCAAAGACGCCTTGTTTGTCTAGCTATGATATTTGTGGGTGTATAACCGAGGAGTGGTAACACCAAAGAACCGCTGACCAAAGCAGAAGAGGGGAGAAAAAATGAGTGCGGGGGATTGGGGTTGAGTTGGCTGGACGACGCTGGCGGTCAAAGACCCGTACACTTAGGGTGTATGTATTTTTAGGGAGTTTTCGTTGGGGAGGAAGTCTTGTGTGGAAGGCGCAGTCGGAAGTATCTTGCTCGGGGAAGTTGTTTGGGGGATGAATGAATATCGATGGTGGGCGGTGCAGATAACAGCGGGCCTTCAACATGACAAAACCGGATTACTTCGGATTCACCCGTGGGAACATGAAAATAAACGCAACACCTCACAGCTTTTTATCATTCTTATCATCCAGCCAGTCATATCATAAAGTTGTCCGTGTAGATAGCGTATATGTACTGGTACATGTAAATAATTATACAGTCATCCAATAGCTCGAGCATTTTGTATTTATCCAAGTCAGAACTTAGTAATGTTTCACACCCTCTGAATCCCAGAGATAGCTTCCTTCTGGTGTCTTTTTAGCCGAAATAGTTTCATCACTGTCGTCTCACAGCAGACCGAGTTAGAGGGGCAGCGAGGTGACTGGCAGTCACCGGAGTTTGCCCAGTAGGAGACGGGTTGTCAGCTGGCACGTTAGCAGTGTTGGTATTAATAGGCGCAGGTTGCACTCGTCGGCGTCTCCTCCGTCTACAGGAATCCCGAAAGAAAGCACACGTCAGTGCCGCGCTCATAAATAGATAAAAAGAGCAAAGAAAAAGACTGAAACTGAAATGAGTACACACCTCGGAAAGATTGGCCCACGAGGCATGGGCCTCTCGTCCAGATCCAAAGCAATGTTGGTCGCAGATTGCAACCCCTACAAGTCGCCAAGAAAACGTCAATCAGACAAAATACCTCGATACCTCGATACAGTGAGAAAAAAGGGGAGGTAAGAAATACATACCTCAATCCACGCTATAACACTGTCCACATCTTGCGCCTGCAGCAAGAACTGCTCGCCCTCCAGTCTTACTCGGATAACATGCTTCCGCTTCAAATAATCACTGCCCAGCCCGCTCTCCGCGTTTTGCATAGTATACGCCCTGATCAAATCCGCTTTGTCCGGTTCCAGCATCCGTTCCTTCTCTTTCTCCAGCTTCTCCTTCTCTCGCGAAACAATAGCCACATTCGGCCGCGCCGCCTGTCTCGAGTTGCTAGCGCGAGAGCTAGAACCACCCGCCATCGATCCAGCGCCAACTCGGAACCCTGATCTCTCGGACGAAGCCGAATGCGAATTCGTCGAATGGGTATGTAAATGCGACGTTGACCCCATCGAGATCGATGTCGCAGGCGTCGACGGCCTCGAATAATTGGCCACAGAAGGCGACGGCGTCGGCGAACGCGAAGGCAACGAAGAAGTCGGCGTCGTCCTCCCACTTCTCGGGATATTCAACGAAGACCGTGGCGAATGAGCTCGCATCGGGCTATGACCCACATCGCTGCTCGATCGTGCATGACCATGCCGCGATGAACCGCCTGGCTTGAGCAACTGCACCGCGAGATTCAGTGCCGACCTGGTAGCAGGCAAAAGCCCACCACTACCCGAGTGTCCCTCGCTGCAGCCACTGCCGCTCGGATGATCCAGCTGCAGATGATGATGTCCCTGCACATGCAACGCCGGAGGCTGCAGCTGCACAGGCGAACCACCAGCGCCAGTACTAACACTGTCCACCGGCGACGTCTGCTCATCATCCCGCGGTTCGACCTCCCCATTCTTCCGTGCCCTAAGCAAGTCCCTCTCTCTCTCCCTCTCAACCGCCCTCTCCACCTGTTCGACAGCAGCAATCGCAGCACGCACACCATCCTCCCCACGTCCTCCAGCAAAATCTCCCGGATTCACATTAGGAATTCCATTCAACTGTCCAGAAGGCCTCCTCGAATGTCCACTACCCGCGCCCTCTCCCGACCTCCTTCCCGACCCACTCGCTGCACCACTACCACTCGCAAAAGTCGTAGTCGTTACAGGGCCCGCCACCGCCACATCCCCCACCCCGACCTTATTCTCCCACCACTGCCCCAGCGCCCCGACGCCTGACGCCCCGCAGGCGCCTTATACACCTTAAACACTGTCCCCTCCAGCACACACAGCACCCTCCTCCACTTCCTGTCCTTCGCCTGCACACCCGGCCTCGAAAACTCCAGCTTCCGCGGCATGATCGCCACCAGCTTGATATCGTTCGTGTACGGCGGCAGCACCTCCTGCCCTCGTCCTCGCGCGGTAGAATCCGGATGCCCTTGAGCCCTGACTGCGGGTGCGGCGCAAAGTCCGGGTACGGTGGCGGCGCGGTCGTCGCTGTGAACGTCGGCATCGAGCGCCGTCGCCGCAGTGGATGAGAGAGGGCGTCGTACGCAGGAGCCATGCTGATCCTCTTGTTGACGCTAGCAGCCATGGCAGTGGCGGTAGCAGCTAAAGCTGCACCGTCATCCCTGAGGTCTTCTCCTCCAGGCCCTCCTCGTCCTATCACGCCGGAAGCGGAGCATGCTTCTTCACTAAAAGCTGCCTCGCCTCCTTCTCTCGTAACAATATCGGCCGAACGAGGTGGCATGCCAGCCGGGTCCCTACCAGCAGTAGCACCAATGCCAGCATTTCTGCTGACACCCGGTCCAGACAACACACCACCCTCACCATCTATTTCCGTCCTCATCTTCTGACCACCGCGCTTCCCCGTCCCATTATCCTCAAATGGCGTCGTCCACTGCCCAGGCCCACCCGCTTTCATGCTCATCCTCAGCTGTTTAACCCTCTGCCTCCGATCCTCCTCCTGTGCCTCCTCATCCTCTCTCACCATCTGCTCAACCCTTTCCTTCTTCTCTATCGCATGCACGTCAATCAGGCTTCGCGACGCATGCTTGTACATCCCCGGGTGCTGCGACACACCAGCACCAGCACCTCCTCCCAGATTCACACTCAAGCGCGTCGATAACCGCGCCTCTGATATCCTAGTTACCATAGGCGGCATTGGCGTAGGCATAGGCGTAGGCCCCGCTAGTCCGCGCGCAAAAGACGGCACGCGCTGCACAGGAACAGGTGTCGGGAGGTTCATCGAATGTCGATAATAATCATCTGCTCGGGGCGTTCGAGCAGCAGCAGCTGCTGCTGCTGCCGCTCCTCCTCCTCCTAGCTCACGATGATGTTGCTGCTGCTGCTGGAAATAATCACCGCTCGCATTCGCATTCGCATTCGCATTCCCACCACCACCACCACCACCACCCCAGGGCGTACCCGCCCTCCTCCCAACTGGCGTCCTCCCCGCGTCCTCCGTAAGCCTCTGCTGCGCTCTGCCCTTCCCCTTTCCCTTCCCATTCCCCTTGTCCTTGCCTTTCCCTGTCCCCGCCTCCTCTTCCGGATCCCTATCAAGAAACGACAGATCCAGATCCAACCGCGACGTCTCCACAGGCGGCAGATGCGGCGTGCGCGAGAAGCGCTTGTCCGGCGGGCGCGTGGGGTCGCCGAAGTAGGGCTCCAGCGGGGACGGTCTGGATACATTGGAGTGCGCGTGCGCGTGCGAGGAGGACAGCGAGGACGAGGTCGAAGAGGAGGTCGAGATCTGGGGCAACGGCAGCGGTGGAACAGAGGACGGAGAAGGGGGCATCGAGGGTGGCGCGGAGGCCGGCGCCGTCTTGTACGACGACGAGCGGGACGCTGTGCTCCTCGAGTCCGCATCCTCGTCCTCGTCCTCCTCCTCTTCACGAGCATACTGCAGTAGTCGATGTTGTTGCTGTTGTTGTTGCTGCTGCTGCTGCTGCTGCTGTTGATGATAAAGCCTGTGCCGGTAACTCGCATCGCTGCTGCCACCCGCAGAACGCGAGCTCGAACTCGACCCAGCCGTAGCCATCGTCCCACTCGCACTCGAGCTAATCGTCCTATCCGGATCCTCCTCCTCCTCCTCCTCCCCCCTCCGCATGAACATCACCATCCCCGCCCGCTTCGCTGCTGCTCGTCGTCATCTCGCTGCTAAAGCTCGCGCGCGAAGGGGTGTCCACGTCCAAAAACGCATGGCCCCGATACCTGCCCTCTTCCTCCTCATCGTCGTCATCATCATCGTCTTCCTCCTCGCCATCATCCATCTCCTCATGCGCACCCACACCCCGGCTCGCGCCCTGCAGCGGCAGTGCCGGCATTGCACTCAGCGCCTTGCCCCGCGCCTCCGTCGCTGTTCCCGCCCCACCACCCGTTCCTGACCCCGAATTCGCGCTCGAGCTCGAACCAGCACCAGCACCAGCACCATTCCGCGCAGACAACGTCCCCAGCCCGGGCAGCGGCAACACAGGCAGCGCAGGCAGGCCGCCCATGCTGCTCGAGAACGTCATGCTGAACCGGTGGTTCGGCGGCGGACGCTTCAGGCGGGGCGCCATCTTCTCTGTGGGCGTGGACGCGGACGTCGACGTCGACGAGGACGATATCGAGGTCGATAACAACGCGGGCCGGTCGGACGTGGACGTAGTGAGTGTGAGTATGGGGGCTGGATGTACGTCGGGCGCGGGGTGGCCAGCAGGGACGGGGACGGGGATGGGGGTGGGGATGGCCCAGTGTCTTTAGTGATATTAGTGATATTGCGGGTCGCCTCGTCGTCTCCTGCATCGCCGTGATTCGAAAGTGCACCGCCAGCCCGGGACGAAACGGCACTAGCCTCCTTCTCCTTCTTCTCCGTGTTGGTGTTCGCGTTCGCGGTCGTATCCGTGGTGGCTGACGCAGATTTAGAGGCCGCTGGTGGTAGTGGAGGAGGGGGCAGAGCCCGGCTGGGAACAGGCGGCGCTAATCTGTTCTGCTTGTGCGATCGTAACGATGATGATGATGACGATGATGGTGGTGGTGCTGGGTGAGATATCACTTTATGTATATTAGAACTTGAAGTAGTAGATGAAGCAGTGGTAGCATCAGTGGTAGCAGCAGTTGAAATAGTGTTGTTGTTGATAGCGCCAATGTTGTCGATAGTGTTGGTTCTGGTGTTGTTGTTGGTAGCAATGGTGGAAATCGAAGTAACACCACCAGGCCCATCTCCAGAGCCATCATCATTACGCTGATCGCCCTTTCGAGCTTGAGCTTGAGGGTGGCTTTGACTCTGCGGCCCATTCTCCTCTCCTCCCCCTCCCCCCTCCCCTTGAGCCCAACGGCCGAGCGTCCGATATGCGTACTTCCAAGCAGCGCACCTCAACCGAGAATTTCTTCGCATGTCTAAGCGGAGGCGTCGGTGCTGCTCCAGCCGAGTTCGTCGGATTAACACTGCTAGGATTCAGGCTGGGGTTAGATCTAGATGTTGATTTAACATGGGGCAACGTCGATGAAGGAGGAAAAGAGAAAGCAGGAAAATGCGGAACCGACAGAGGAGACGGCGCAAGCGACGGCGAGGGCAAAGCCAGGGGCGAAGTCGCAGCCAGAGATCCTGGCACATGCACGAGTGCAGGTGCCGACGGCGGACGAGGACCAGGAGCGCTCTCAAACGGCAACGGCAAAGCCACAGGCGTCTCCTCCTTCTCCTTCTTCTCCCTATCCCCAACCGGCGACCCCGAACCCGACGCAGAGCCCGACCCACCCGACTCGGAATCGTACGAAAACCGGTCCTCGAACGACGCTCTCCCGCTGCCGCCGTTGCCGCCGCGGCGCGAGAGCTCAGCGCCGAGCATAGGCTGCGACATGTACGGCTTCAGCCCCTCGTCCCTCGCACCGGCGCCGCGAGAGAAGCGCGCATACGGGTCGTTCCTCCTCCTCCGCCGTTCGTCGTCGTCGTTGTCGTGCGCGTCGAGCCCGGGTGTGGAGTTAGGCGCGCCGAGGCTGCTGTCCGTCGCCGTGCTCCTCGTCCTCAGATGCTGCTGCGTCGTGGTATTATATTTGCTCGCACCATACGGCCGCGCGAGCAACGTAGACTTGACAGAGAGCGTATCCGCATCATCCCTCGCAGCAGCAGAGGCAGAGTGTTTCCTTCGGTTCGGAATCCGGATGATGCCTTTCAAAGATGATATCGTCTGGGATAGCTTGTTCGTCGTCGTGTTCGTCCGTGCCTGCAGAAAAAGAAAAGACAGAGACAGAAAGAGGTAAGGAACACATTCCAAGCCATCCACAAGAGCAGAGAGGAGACGGGCGCATATAACAAAGAGGATTTACTGACCTTGGATTGCGGATGCGGACGTCCATTATGAGCGCTGGGCACGGGCGACACAACAGGTTGGATGGAAACATCCATGTGCAAGTTAGTTTGTTGGGTGTCAACGACACAGTATATCCAATCCGTATAATGTAAAAGGAAAGGCCAAAAGAGATGACGACGTTAACAGACAATCAAGTGTCTTTTACAACGGCAGGGGGGAGTGGACGAATTGGCGATGTAATGTGGGAAGAAAAGGGTAATCTGAACGCCTCGAGGTCCAAGCCGTAATGATGACCTGGGTGCAACAAGTTGGAATGGTGGCTCCGGTACGAACACTGATTGGAGTGAAACAAAATTAGCACCTTGACATGTGTGAAGACACAGAACGAAAGACGACGCGATTTCTGTCCTCACCTGCCGTGTGTGAGCGACGAGTCAACCTTGCAATTTAAGTTTTGTTCTATGGTCGCCGGTTGGTTGTTAGAAGGCGGATTGAAGTCAAGTAAAAGGAGATTAACGGTCTTTGCCGTCGTAAGCAGTAAGCGTTACGTTGTGAACTTGGACCTGGGATTGAATTAGGACAACAGCTACTAGATGCAGCAGCAAGGTTCAGGTGGTATATGGCTCGGCATGGATTCAGGGTGGAAAGCGGCCGGCTTGCAGAGTGGGCGTCCTTTCTGTAACATATACCTTACACAGCCAATGAAAGCCAATTGTCTTCCCCGATCAGAGAGGAATTCAAGACAAACACAACTTTATAACTTTTAAAACTCAGTCATCCCCGCTAAGGACCGTCGTTTCGCCCGCAACGAAAACAACAACAACTCTTGCGACTCTAATCTTTTTCACAAGAGACAGTGGTGCCTTTGCGCGGATCATCACCCAGGAGCCTCGCCTACACCACAGTGACATCATAAAAAACAAAACAAAAATATGACGTAACTACATACAACTCGACCTCTAAAATAGTCCATGGGTCGGAACACATTCATGCAACGAGGCGTTCATGGTCCCAACACTACCCTACCAAGCCTAGTACACGGATACCACTTAGCGCTAGAGGCTGTGACCGGATATACTGCGCAATCCTAGCCCATTGATTTCTGTAGGGACCCAAACTTCGATCTAGGGGCTATGTGGGTCCTCCTCTCAACCCCACCATTGGTTTCCTCTTCCCTTCCCTTCCATTCCACTCACATCCAAAAGATCCAAAAGATTCCATCTATATCAATCAAAAAACCAAATAGGTACGTATATAATATTACATCCGTAATCCAAAAATGTCCCTTCCGTTCCGTTCCATTACATCTCTACATCTCTTACCCTTAACTCTCGTCATCCACCACCTCAATAGCCACACACCAAAATATCCTGCCCCACGGCTCCTGACTCTGTTCCCCACCCTTCCGAGTCGCCACCGGCACCCGCTCGCAGCACACAAACCGCACCGGCTGCCCATCCCAGTACTTCATCAGATCAAACGAGAGGCCCCCGGAAGCTGCAACGAAAGCGACGGCGCAAAGTTGATAAACCCATAGCAGAAATCCGTCGTAATCACGTCCTGTAATAGATTAAGAAGTAAATGGAATAAGCATCAAACTTCGCGCAATTTTTTTAAAAAAAAATTGAAAAGCAGGACAACGAGAACGAAACTGAAACCAAAACAAAAGCAAGAAAGAAACCACGTACCTCCGGCCCAAAAACAACATCCCTCCGCCTCGCCCTCTGCGCAAAATAGCTCCTCCTCTGACTCGCACTCTCCAAGCCCTGCAGCTCCCTCTCCCTCTTCGCCCTCCCGCCCTCGCGGTCAGACCGCCGGCGCTTCACCTTCCGCACCGCAGACTTGACAGAAAACCCTGAGCCCCCAGACGACGACGACGAACCGGAACCGGAACTGGAGGCCTTGCTAACTTTCACTGCGTCCAAAGAGGCAGGACAAACGAGAGGCAAAGCGACGTCTGAAGACGAGGACGCAGAGCGCGAGGACGCCCCGGACGAGGTGGACGACGAGTCCACCTCGTCCATCTCGTCCGCAAGCGCCAGGTACAGCTCCGAATTGTTGTCTTTGATCGACTCGGTCGTATCAAAGGTGGTTTTGACGACGACGACGATGATGATGATGATCGCGTGTGCATGAAATGCGGCATCGTCGCTATCAGGGGCGACAGCGCCCACGGTTTGCTGGACGAGGTGAGGTCGTGTTCGAGTGTAGGGTCGATGTAACTAGAATAATAAACAAGTAAGTAAATAAGAGGAGACAAGGACAGATAAAAAACCGCAAATGCAATGTTCATGATGGATGGACAGAATACGCACTGCATGAATTTAAGCACCGCGCTCGTACCCCAAGGCAACTTCAAAGGCCTGTCAAAGGTATTTCCAAATAATATATCGTCTGCCGAGTACGGTACGAGGAACCTGCCTTCATACGAATAAAACCACATAAAAGAAAAAAGTCAGCTTCAGTTTTCACAACATCCAACTTTCGAAAGGTCAACCCCGACCCCCAACCCCCATCATCCCATAAAAACGCAGAAAAAACTAAGCAACCAAAACCCACCTCTCACAACAATACTCCACGTAACACCGCCCCTATCCTCCCTCTCAAAATACGCCGACTCCCTCACCCTGCCGCGCTCGTCCGTCAGCCCCTTGATATGCGCGACGATCTCGCCCTCGAAGAGCGGCGAGCGCACGGGTGGGCCTGCGGCGTGTTGACGAGGTGCGTGATGGGGACCATGGTGGACGGGGACGTCCCCGCGAGGACGCGCAGGCGCGGGGCCATTATGTTGAGGTGTGAGTGGGTGAACGGGGGTTGAAGGGTATAAGTTCGAGTTCGTTGGGTATTCCACGGGTGTGGGTATGGGTGTGGGTGTGGGTGCAGCGAGAGTGCGTATCGCTATGAGAACGCGCCGGCTTTGACTGGAATGATATGTCGCGGACTCGGACGTGCGGGGTACGAAAGTGCAACTCCAGCTGCAAGTGAAAGCGGATGTGACGACGAATGACAATGACACTGCTATGATCGAGACTCCACGAGTTTCGCAGGTCACCCTGGAAAGTCAAGTATATAGAAGACGAGCTGATCACCAAGCGCCGAGCAGGAAAGGTTTAGGTTTAGACTGCTGTTGTCGCAGGTCCAGTACTGGGCTGAATTAGTATGCCAGAAGACGAAGCCCAAAGAAGAAAGACGGCGAGCTGAACACGATCATTGTTGTCAGACATTGGCAGAAACACTATACAGACAAAGAGTTACTTACGTCGAGATGAAGAAAGAGGCGGATGTGGTTCGTGGTCTGCGAGTCAGGGGTCGTGTGATAGGAGTAGGTGGGTATGTGGGAGGAGGGTGTAACAGTAGTTCAGCGCTCAGCCACTAGTAGCAATACTGGCACTAGTGGCAATGGCAATGGCAACGGTGATACGGCAGTTGGTGGTGGTGGCGATCGAAAATGAAAAATGGAACGACAAATTGCGTTCGCAGTTATCTCTTCCTTCTTCTCTTCGCTTCTCCACCTAACCCAGTCCAAAATAAAATCGATCAAAAGAAAAACGGTCCACAGAACGAAGAAAGAGAAATAAACGCGCAGCAGGCGAGGGAAACCCGGCCCCCTAGCGATCCAAAACGGTCAGAACAGGCCTGAGCTCCAAATGCCCAATCCGTGCAAAAGTTCACGAGTCGACGGAGCGTCCGCAGCGCACGTCCACCCGGTGCGAGCTCAGTCTAATTGGGGCCCTGGGCACGTCCGAAGCCAGTGACTATTAGGGTGAGAAAGATGGATCCGCCGGATTACCTGAGGTGATGCAGATGCACGCAGTCCGCGAAGCACAGGGCCTGCCAAAAATAAGCCATCCCATTTTCGCTTTTATTATCCCACCAAGCTCACCTTATTTTAAGTCCAAAAGCCTATAAATAGCCCCACTTGAGGGTAATCGGATGCCTTGGTGTGATATTTGAGTGGGCAGAATGGATCGAGGTGCTGCGGCCTGCGTAGAGTTGGCTGGTGCTAGTAGTGATCGTGGTAGTATGAGAAGAGGTACGACTTGGAGAAAGGGCAGAACAAAAGCACTATGGAGACGCGGGTAAGTTATGACAGGCCATTGGAGAATGTGGCCGGAGCATGCCATTCATTAAAGTCGATCATACGATAATGGCCTCGCTGTTGCTCTCTGCTCAGTCACTGTGTGGTGCAGGTTACCGTCACCGTCGTTGTGACCGGGTTACACGCGTCATCAATCAACAATTGAACTAGGTGTTTCCTACGGAGCTATATGAGCGTTCTGATTGGCTGCAGCTTTGCTCAACGCTTTGGCAAATGGGAATCAAACTGTCGCCTTTGCTTCCCCCTCACCAAAAATCGAGGTTATCCAGCGTAGATCTCTTCATTTTGTTTCTACTTAAATCTCTCCTCCTTTCAATTATTTGTACTACCCATATAGATTTAGGGTACAATGACTTTCAATACCTCTGGTCTGAAAAGTCAGTCACCGCGGTATCTCTCATTGTCCTGGTCTCCTAAAGGTGTAGCTTCCTGTTCAATGAGCCTAGGAGTGCTTCAATTTTGTGGGCAGCAGAGTCATAGATATGGCTGATGTATTTGGAGCTTCCGAACAATTGCTTTCCCTGCATCATCAACTGTGCCACCCCATGCTCGTAGTCTGAATCTGACTCCAGTATTTCAAGAATATTTTCCTCGTCGATAGTGTTTGCTTCATTATCCAACCAGAGCTTGTCAGATGATGAAATGGCTTCTCTCTTTGCTACCCTTGCTGTTAGAGTGTCCTTGTGAGTCCTAATCGATATTGTAAATTTAGAAAGGCCTTTCCTAATAAGGATATCAAGTGGTCCAGGAGCTATAGGAGGGATGTTCTTCAAGGTAAAAAAATTTCACTCATTTTCTAGCTACTCAGTCAGAGTGGCGGCGCATCACAACTAGTACAAGTTCATTTATTTTTTAGCTATTAAGAGGTTCTGCAGCGCATCATTCAAACAAGCCGTCGGTGAACTATGTAAATATTTTACTACTAAATTAAGGTCCAAGCCAACCTATAGTAGGCAAACCTATGGATTTTTCCAGCGGAGGGATATGGGGTATGGGTTATCACGGACCTATGGGCTATGGTATGCAATTCCCTGAAAACCAAGTCGGTGGACGGCTGGGGCTATGGGTTATAAGAGGTTATGGATTTTGAGTAAGAGGGGCCTGACTGTATATAGATTAGTTTCGGACTTTTCTACCTGTTGACTTGTTGCTTGACTATAATAAGCTCAAAACCGTCAAAAGCGAACAATTAACATGCTAACTTCCTGATGCCACTAGCTCTTTCTGTTAACGGCCAAATAACTGCACCGAATATCGGATTAGGCGCTCGCCCAACGCTCGCCTTCAAATTTTATGTCAGAAACACAATGTGACAGACGAGATTGCTACTTCATGACATTAATGGGGTTTATATAAATGGTGATGCGCCTCAAGGAGGCACCGTGCTCGTCGAAATGACATATTGCAATTCAATACTATCCCGGCAGACGTCTGGGTTATTTTTGTGGAGTCCGGTGCCACCGCTTACAGTATGATACAAATGAACCTCTCACAACCTAAACCTCCTGGTGGATACCCAAAATATGGATAAAGGAGGTCATGAGAGGTATATGTTATGAAGTGTTCGACTAGGCTCGACTGTATCTACTTCGGCGCTTGCCATTTACTGACGAAATAAAATGCAATGTACCTTGGATAAAAATAAGCGCTCTGCGGCGAACTCTGTTGGGCAGGATGAATGTTGACTAATTTATCGATTAGCACTGACACTTTGTTAGTATTATATTCAGCCAAATCGATAACATGCTCTCAATGTCATATTTAAGGCTTATTGTCCGCCTCTCAATCTCAATCTCCTTGGCGAGTGTTCATCGTTCATCCCTAGTCAAGAATGCCAGACATCATTATCTTCGTTCTCCTCTCGGCATTGGCTCAGCTCATCTTTGCTCAGCCCAATTGCCCGTCGGCCTGCTTCCAGGGGACTCTTGACAATGCAGGACCAGCGGTAGCGGATACATTCTGTCCTCTAGCCGCTGGTATCGTCAACCCTGTTTATACACCGAATTGCCTGTGCTATACTCCTGAAACGTTCGATGGAACCCCGTAAGTGTCTATTTGGCACCCTAGATTTGTGAAATTGCTCACGATTTCTCTCTCTTTCCAACTAACTAGCTGGCTCTTCTGCTACACATGCGGCCCTGCCATCGGCGGCAACTTTGCAGACGTATGCGGTACAACCCAAGTTACGCAGTCCTGCCCCAATCAAAAGACAGTATTAGTCAAGTATGCAATACAAATGGCGACATCAACGACGTCCTTGGGAAACTATGCGATAACGGCAAACCAAGCGCAATCGTCTTAGGGATTGGCACCGCTGTCACCTTTTTCATGCCCGAACTTGCAGATGGTGCCCTTTCCCTTATGGAAGAGGCCTGCGTAGAAACTAAAGGCGTTTCGACAATATCGTCCGATGTGAGCCAGGTTTGCGACGTCTGGAAAACCGGTAGGTTAAAGACCAGCCTTATTCTGACAAATTAACTTACAAATTATGTTGTCAATGCACATTAGCTGGATGTGGTACGGTCGCAGCGACGACGGGCTCCTCTGGAACCAACTCGGCCGCGCCATCTTCGGTTGTGCAAACAACAACAGGCTATATACTCGTGTTCGCGTTCGCATTACTTTTAGGGTTGTTGAACTCTTAAACACGTTTCTCCGGCAGCATGGGGCATGCACATTTGAGAGATAAAGAGGCTTGATAGCCAGAGTTCTATGTATATTGTATTCATGTTTTGAATGATACCTTACTATAAACTTATAATCGTCCACCGGAAGATGGAAACACCGCCATTTAGATAGAATCGGGCTATTGAATACCCATTGCAATCCATCTAGCATAAAAGTCAACAAAGAGCTTCTCGGAATGAATACTCATTGAGCATTTTATCTCAGTCATCTTCGACAGGGGTGCACGGTGGCATGCAAGGACGTGCTTGAGGCATGTTACGGGGCATGTGGTTAAATTAAACTATATTGATTCCAACTGCCGCTCAAGAGGTCCTAACCAGCATTAGTATTGAAAACAGCTGTCAGACATGATTGAGAACGGAGTTGACCCGGAGCACACTGAATACCGGTTTCTATGTATGGGAATTTAGTAGACGCCAACATAGCTGCCGTCAAGGCTGACTGCTGTGTATTTAATTTAAATGCTGATCATGAGGCTCCATTAGGCGCCAAAGAACCTTGCGGCCTGATAGATAGTGATGTGCTGTGTTATTTATCTGACTCACCGACGACAGCGTGTGAAAGCGTCCTATAAGTGCACCTTCTGGCGAGGTTGAGAGAGTATTTCTCAATATCAAACGAACGTGAATTACAGTGAAGAAGGGCGGTCTGAGTAAATATACTTGTTTTCTAAAAATAACGATAGCATGTCACGTTACTATTGGGCCAGACGCTGGCACCTCTAACATCAGTTACAGCTTTTCGATCTGACCAAAGACGATACTTCAATCTGATATGCAGTAACACACGCTATATGTGGGTACTTCATGCTTACAGTATTTTGTACATACAGCCCGGACCTATCAACGAAGCACGGAGCATTTCCTTTTATGTTTATTCGCACTTGCACTTGAACACCTTTCTCTTTGATCGCTGTTCATTTATTTTCTTAAAGCGTTATACCATTTCCAAACGAGATGACCAGCACTGCGCCTCCAGGATCAACTCGTACGCCTCCAAAGCTTGATGGGACGTTTAGGATTGGCAGTGCCGTAGCACTTGGTGACGAGCGCGTTGAACGTGCTCAGGCATGACGCAGGGCTAGCAAAGTTGCCGTAGAATACGGCGGATTGCCAACCAAATGTGTAGCGCCCGGCAGAGGACACGATGGGTTTACGTCCTCCGAGAACGAATTGGTTGCAGAATACATTCGCGTCGGAGCGTCTATTTTATGTGTAGATTAGTTACGAGAGAGGCTAATTTAGGGGACCTTACAGATCAGCTAGGGGCCCATAGAAGGCGGCCACAGTTGTCGGGGCCCAGCAGCTAGAGGTCGCAAGGGAGGTTTATACAGCTACCCCAGTCAGTAAAATACTGGACAGATCTGGTAGGCAAAGAACACATCCTTTTCTCGAGCTCATCGCCTGACTGCAATGCTGTATAGGACTACGGTAACGGTCGATGGGTCGCTCAACGGAACATGGCAGCCATGTTCCACTGGCTTCTTCGGTGCTCCCGACCACAAGGAAACCATAGTATGTATGAGGTAACCAGACTGATGTGGTGCAAAATGCTTACAGTACGATAGCTCAAGATGGCTATGGTGCCTGTTCCTGTCACCCATCTGAACTGCGATGCAGACACACACAAGTGCACTGTTAACTTGGTTCGTCTTTTCATTTTCTGGCGTCACTTGAACTTCAAGCGCATTGTATTCTGCTTATTCAACAGAAATAAAATGACGGAAAATGGGTTGCCCAGTGGAGCACCAACGTCTTTCACGAAAGCCCTGTCCCCGGCGTAAGAGCAAGCTCTTTGATCACCGCGGTGGTCGAACACTGATTTAGGCTATCGTTTTACTATAACAGGTAGCCGCATTGGCTCCCGCTCCGGTCAACAAAGTCGTTTGTGATAGAGAAACATACAAGTGCATTGCAAACTTGGTGAGACTGTCTTCGAAATTATGCTTGCTATTGTCATTGATGGCTTGATCCGTGGACTAGAATTATACGACGGCCGCTGGGTTGCACAATGGGGAACCTCCGTGTTCCGTCCTAGCCAGGCCTCCATGCCTTCCTTTTGCGGTGTGCATACATCGCGTTGCTAGTAGATGGTTATCAATGGATATTATATTGTGAATGTAAATTGTCTCCGCCCTAGCCAGGCTGTTATGCCTTCCTTTTACGGTGTGCATACAACGTGTTAGCAGTAGATGGGGAACTGTTGTGACTCCCGAACGAGACACAGGCGTCTTTTTCGCTAGTTGCTTAACTGAGTATCTGTCCTATAAATTTTGTCAATGAATATTACGTTGTGAACTGTCTCATTACCTGCCAACGTTTTTGATGTTCCATTTCATACTCTGTCTGAAGCCAATAACCAATGGATGAACACAACCCGGTGCCCCAACTACATATTACCTATCTTGTTTGCCATGCTGGCATTCAGGCCCGTCAAAAATGAGTCGACGCAGATGTCTTTTGCAAGTGTTTGCAAGATGGGATTGGCATACTGAGGTTCATTATCTCGGAATAATATAATATTATATTATATAGTGAGTCTACTCTTTAAAGCATTCTTTTTCAACAATGAGCCAATAATGGTCGCAAAAACGGCCGGAAGCTCTGTAATAGTCGTTGAAAGGAAAACTGGTCATACCGCGATCGTAATATTCCTGTCGATAATTCCCAGTTTGCGGTCCAGAAAGATGGCCAGGGGCCAGTACGCGTTCTTCCAAAATTAGGATCACGAAAAAGACATAGCTTGTCAACGCATTCAAAGAAGAACCTGATATGACCATGGAAAAGGCACGCGAAGCCTGAAGGCACCGAAGCAGCCGCACTTGCTCAATATGGCACATTCTTGACCACATTCGGATATTATGCATGCTGAGCTCCACTGTCGGATGCATGATCGTGGGGCGTTAGGCTATAGGACTCGAACACCACGTTTTACGTATGTCAAATGGGCGGAAGCATAAACCCTCTTGGCAGGTAGTGTGGCGCACATAAATCAAGTAGCGGCGGGCGCTTGCACACCACAATTACAGGTTCTACAAGGGTCCTGCTTACATATGATTGGCGGAGTTAGTGTTCGTTATGTGGGCCGTAGCGTGAGTTCGAGAGCACGTCCAATGTGTTTGCCGTGTTTCGCCGACTGTTTGATACATACGTGCAGACGCATGCAGAAACCCGACGTGGTCTTTCGAGTCCCCGTGGGCGAATAAGGTAATGGCCTGCATACGCGCATCAGATTCATCCAGAGTCTAGACGGTCCAGGACTCGAGGACCTACTAATCAATAAAAATAGGTTATGCCAGCATTTCTATTAAGAATGCCATCAGTACCCCAAAATCCAATTATAAGCCACTAACTCGTGTATGATGATTTGCTATAACATGTTGATGGCTGGCTTGACTCGTGTGCATACACGCTATTTAGTGGAGGGAACTAGCCTCTGTTACAGACTTGACGGTGTCCTGAATATCTGTCGCTCAAATTTGTGGGCGCCTTTGATGTACTTATGAATGAATGTAGTCGGGAATCTACCGTGAAACAGATTCGGGGTTCAGATGCGCGGGGGCGGTACTTCTGAGTGGATCACGACTCGCTGATGATGGAACAGCATCAATGACGCGAGGCGGTATTGACATTCGGTACCTTTCTAGCTTGGAAAAGTGCGAGCAGTCCGTACTGGGCGGATGGGTTTTTCAGGTCTGGAAAAGAGTAAAAGAGAGATAGACAGAGTATGGTGCTACTACGCAGATAGTTGTGTAATAGACTTACTGGGTCACCCGACGCAGTCACGATGAAGGCTGATGAAGGACGTCCTTTCTTGGATCAGAACTATATAGAGATTGGAACATTTGTTCCGAGATGGCGGGACGTTTGGTCCTCCGCATCCAATTTGAAACGCGAACAGACGCCCTCTTGGCAAAGGAATACGCGCACAGAGGCTAGAGAGAGCTGCATAGAGGAGCGTGGATGGATATATGCATAGTATCTTTGTAGTCCCAGCAATTTCATCTCTCGCTGTGGTGACGGTCTGTGAGAGTGGAGTGCTCGGCGTAGGCTCGGCAAGAAATAACAGTTGATGGGACCTTGTGAACTCGCGCGGCCATTGGTCTTCGGACTTGACCCCAAATTTGTCTTGCACAGAAAATGGCGGCTGAAATAAAAATACAACACACGCTGTTCTCACCGTTCATCTTGGCATGTGGCTTTCAACGCCTGTGTATTGACGTCCACCACAAAGAGGAGGACTGTCCATCCCTCAAACCTGTGCTTTGTTTGCTTGCTTGCGTATCACGAGCTTGCTTTATCAAGTTCCAGGGCAAGTATCAAGTATCATCAGACATAGCTCTCTTTACTGAGCTATCCCTGTCCGCAGATTTTGACGAGGCGATATCACCCCAGACACTTGACAAATTATCTACACACTCTTTTGGCTTTTCACGCTCTTTAAAAGTTACCGTACGGCGACATGTTTACACCTCCTCCCTCCCCTCGGCCCTTCGTTTCGAGAGAGTCCTCTGCCCTGGCAGCGGTCCCCCAGCTCGAAAAAACCCATGGAGGAAGAATCCCTACCATACCCCTCCTCATCCGCACATGAAGGCAAGCGCCGGATTGGACGACGGTATCGATGGGCGGTTCTCTTCGTGCCCATTTTCGTGGTCCTTTTGACCGCGTACAGGGGGTACACCTTGCATCGCGTCACACAGGACTTCTCCTCGACCTCGACCACACTGCAATCACTCTCGTGGCATGGCTTGGTCTCGGAACGGCTATCAACATGGCGCCCACACCTGAAGAGACACCCAGCACCCGAACCCCAGCACGCAGGCCCTTCACCTTCCTCTTCCTCTTCCTCGTCCTCCTCGTCGAGCAGCTCATCCGCGCCCTCAACATCCTCGACAGCCACCGCTTCTCAGACCATACCCCAAATTCCCTCCTCCCCTCCTGTTCTACCTACCCCATTCCCCCAGCCCTTCGATGATAATATCGCCTCCAACTTCTCCAGCGTTTCTTGCGCCACGTTCTTCTCGAACATGACCAGCTCGACAACAACGTTCCGATCATGTCGTCCGTTTTCGCTACTGGGCACTTCCAATGATTTTATTAATGTACGGCGAATGCTCCATTCAATTTCATTCCCTCGACTTTTTCTTTTTCTATAACTGACTATTATTATTACTCTAATAGGCCCAGACAAACCTGACACTTATGAACTCGTTGATTTGGGGGACATGTAACACAAACGTTGATTATGGCCAATGCAAAGCGAACATGGGATGGTTCGCGTCCGCGCTCAACACCGCGTGCTCGCAAGAACTATCTGACAAAAACACATTGGTAGTCACCACGCTCATGGGTACGTCGTCGATTCACTTTTCACTTTATTCTTTTTAAAAAAGATTTGAACAACTCAATCATCATCCAGGTCTAAATGCATTCCAAGCCATGCACGACGTCGCCTGTCTACCGGATCCAACATCGAACACCTACTGCTACATCAACGCGGTGCGGAACCCAAATCCCTCGGATCTGTACTACTACTCGCTGCCACTGGGCATCCCCTCCCTAAATCTGCCACACCCACCTGTTCCGCCTGTTCAAAGAGCGTGATGGGGGTGTACTCGGCCGCTCTGGCTGATTCGGTGATGGGGCCGCTGTTGACAGGGCTGAAGGCGACCTATGACTCATCGGCGGCGCTGTCGGTGCAGCTGTGCGGCGCGGCGTTTGCGCAGACGGCTAATGTTGCGAGTGCGGCGACGCCGTCGTTGAGGGTTCCGTCTTGGTCGCTGATTGGGAGCTTCGTTGTTTTCGCTTGGGTGTTCCTGGGCTCTTCGTTATCATTATCATCATTATCGACAACATCATCATCGTGACGACTGCTATCCTTCTAGAGATCATGCCCCATGCTCTTTTTACCAACCCGACACATCTTCGCTTCGCTCACTCGGGTTTTATTGATTTACATGTCTTCTCTGTCTGGGATTTTTTTATATCATCTTTACGTTCATTTTACTGGGGTTATTTGGTTTGATTTTTTGAATTGTTTTTATATACCTTATTCTATACTATTTCACAGGGAATATCTATCTATGCGATGTGTATGTCGACAAGTACAAAGGACGTTGCGTTTCAAATTCTACACCCATCCATCATGCTATATTCATCATCGTAGCAGCTCTTCTTCCTTTTCTTTCTGTGCTTTCTCTTCCTTTTTTAAAACCTATTTATTAGCGTCATCTCCTGCAATTTTTTCATACCCTTCCCACTGCGCATTTTCTTTGTTCCTCTTCGACTGCCGACTTCTTCGACACCTTATTCTCATAGCCCGTCAGCCACAGCCACAGCCTACCACGCCGTCATCTACACTTCACTTCTCATGCACACGCACATCCTATCCAGCATCAAACTATCCATACGACGATAATAGTGTACCCAACGGATGACTCTTGCTATCATGTCCATGTCGCGACTCCAACTCCGACTCGTTGCCGTATGTCATACCTTGATCACCTCGCTTGTCCCTGGTCCCTTGGCCGTGGGTTCCCGAATCCCCTGCTGCACCCTTGAGTCATGCATATCAGAGCGCTCAATAGCCTAGACCTCAGGCCCCTTCTCACCGCCCGCCATTGCCAAGCCATCCCTTCAAGTACCTCCCGGCTTATGTACATTGTACCTCGTCTCACTTCCAGGTGGCGGGTTGGACCATGTTACGATGCCCATTTCTATGTGTCTGCCGGGCAGAAGCCGCTGTGCCCAGAGCAGGTTTGGATCGTCATTTCGTGTGAAGAGGAGTTTAGGACCTAGGTCGACTGGCCAGCCGCCAGCGCCCGCCTGTGCATCAAGCGTCAAAGTTCAAGCGTCTGCGTCATTTAGGCTCGAGGCTCGAAGCTCGGCAACTTTGTTTCCCCCTGGACCGATCTCCGCTGCCTGCGATGTCAATATGTTGATGGTGGACAGCCTACATGGACGTTGGATTGGCACTGGCAGCGACGTCGATGTCACTCTCGACGGCTCGCATCATGATTCCGTGTGGGGTGTAGGTTCTTCGTGGGCCTTACATATGTACATATTCATGATATCACCACGTATACTAGTCTATGTACATACAATTTTTGCTGGTTAGTGCTTTCGTCACATATCTACTTGCGGGCTACCGTATCACGTCGACGAGGTCGCTTGTACATATGCACGCATGCTCAGGCTGTATACTAATTATCAATCGCCGCTTTCCTTGGGGGCCCTTCGCTGGCTTGAAATAATTTGACAGGTATAATTGCTTTAAGCAAGTTATGGGCTGTTTGCGTTACAGGCAAGCTTAGTGCACTGGTCTCGTCCATCCAGAGTCTCAGAATTGTTGAACGTAAGCATCTCGTCCCCCTGACTGTTCGGCTAAGTTTAACTGAAGGTACCTGCGATAGGAGGCTTTTGCGCAATATGCACAACTCTCCAGCAAAGGCGTCGCGGGTATTAATTGGCTTAATAAATAATTGATGGTACTACATAACTTTCAAATTCCAATTCATTCAAGTTAGATAAATTCGCTATATACGATAGTAGCTTATACCACGAGATATCTATGTAGGCACGGTGAGTGAACAGTAGATACCCAGTAGAGTCAGTAATAATGTACTTACTAAGGCACCCCACGGCACCATGTATACATAGGTCTTGTTTTCGTGGGGAAACCATTGGCTGGAGAACAGTAAACTACCGTTCCGCAGGCACGCGTCGCGTCGCGTTTTTATTCTCACGCTGTTGGTGGTGGTCAGCATGTATTTTCCGCCTCAAAGTTCTCAAAGTTCCGTGTGCATTATCTTTCGTGAAACTACTCCTGTAAATCCATTTCTCCCTATTCTTCAACACATGTCACCCTAGATTTCTCTTTCTTTCCATTTCATACTCGTAACCTCTTGTACAGTAACCTCTTTTGGACACTGTCTTTCGGACGAAACAACCTTCAAGCCTGCACCATGGGCGAGACAGGGCTCTTATTCTAGAAATGATAGGGGTGTCATCACAAGACGAACTATCAACCTATGGCGGCAATTCTATCTTAACCATTTGGACTTGGATTTGGACTCGTCGGCCAATTCGGACGCATCGTAGACAACTCTATTCATCGCGAAATACTGATCAGTTGTTCCTACGGTGTCGGATTCTGGACGTCTTCGAAATTGGAACATCGACATATGTATGACGAATACTGAGCAGCGGGAAGATGGCCGAGGATTATCGCTTCAAATGATGGGATAGGATGTCGGACAAGGGATTTCGATGACACGACAGCGAATCATTTTTTCACCTCGCTTTGCCCATCCAGATTTGGATCCAGTGTTGGCAACGAAAATATTGTTCAATACCAAGCATTGGTACGTTATTCTATTCTCTCATACGCCAGCACTAGTGCGGTATGAATGCACCCCAAATGATGCAGAATTTCACACCCTGGAGAGGGGTTTTGCGATGTAATGTCGCGCCCTCGGTGAAACCCCAGACCTCGCAGTTCGTTCTGGTATATTCCCAGCGCTGTCTCTACTTGACAGTGTCGGGAGGAACCGCTCGGGCTCTTGGTCAAGAACGGAAAGCTGATGGGCATACCGCGTTCTTGGTGTTTGTTGATTGTCGTAAAGCTATCGTTTGCTCATACGCTATTGTTCAATTAGGTCGACTCTAAGCATATCCTATCCATGAGCTGAGCATGGTGGGATCAGAAGTGTAGACTATGGGTCTGCATGTGTTTATGTAGGATCTTTGAGCCGCTACAGTTACCAATCGTCCGAATCTACTCTGGTAAGTTCTCATATTGTCTGGCTCAACATTGACACTAATCGATGTCATAGTCTGCGCGGTCATACTATGTTGGACAGCAAGGGGGTTAACCTGCGTTTCATCTTCATGAATCGTCTTTTAGTGATGATATTCACTCTAAATGTCGGACTCCTGCCGTATTATATACCAGATGTTCCTCGCTGTATCAAGACAAATAGCCTCCACTATCAGTAGAGGCCGATATTCTTTTACACCCGCTAGATAGCTTGTACAGGCAGCCGAATGGCGGCCATTTCATCGTTTTGCAAATGCTCCATCACGATAAATTAACTATTTGTATTCGTACAACTTCCTGATCATTTGCTTTCAGCCAATTCTTTTTCCACAGCGTCTGCCATCTCACCCAACGTCTCGAATTTCCAGCTCCATTTCTCTTTGTACCTTGTCCGTCCGGATCGACGTTGCACGTCACCGCGCTCTGCCTATCAATCCACACGCTGCGCATTCCGAGGTTGCTCGCCGCGACGTGATCGTGCGGTATGCTCTGTGCGACCGACAGCGCTTTCTCTTTAACCTCCAAGCCCTCTCCGAGCTCAAGATCGCCGAACAGCTCAGGATGTGCCCCAGCGTAATCCAGCACGGCGCGGAACCCACCAACGCGGGCTTGTAGCATCCCACATCCTGCGCCGTAACGATGAGCGTGAAAGGCGACTTCGAGCCCTTTGTCGCCTGCGGGTGCCAGAATCGGTTCGGGTTGGGCCCAGGGTATGTGTAGACGCTGATGTCAGAGGAGACGGTGCCCCATGTGGGACCTTCGGAGAGGAGCGCGTGCGTGTGCCGGAAGGACTCGCGGTCGACGTTGGAGAGGACGACGAGCTTGAAGTGCTTGGAGAGCCGCTGGAGCGCGGCGCAGGTGTCCGGGAATATGGTCCAGTTCTGTATCGACGCGCCGAAGGCCTTGTGCTCGTCGTCGTCGTTGTTCAAGTTGGGCGATGTCTTGGCGTCTGTAGCTCCACTCGCGCTTGTGCCTGCGCCTGCGCTGGAGGTGGCCGCCGCCTCATCTGCAGACAGGAATGGGTTCTCTGGTGTCTCGCTCGGCGCGGCATCAGAGAGAGCCTTCAACCGTTCTTCCAGCCCTTCGTGCACTTTTGCGAGGAGATCGCTATAGATCATGTCGGGATACTGCACTTGCAGGTCGGTCTCGACGGAGAGGAAGGCTTTGAGTGCTTCTTGGCGGGTCCATGACTGGGACGCGGGATAACGCTCGAGAAGAGGTTTGAGGGCGTTGTATAGTCCGGACTCCCAATCCTATAGCACAAAGTAGGACAATGTTAGTAAGGATTCGGATGGATTGATGGATGGATCACTAGATAGGGGTTAAAATCTGAATCGGCGTACCGCAAGTGTCCCGTAGACATCGAAAATCAAGATTTTGTGGTCTGTCAATTTCTTTTGGGGTGACATTTGCGTTTAGCTTCCAAGATATATGTGTAGGCGGATGTATGCTGGGTGAAGATGAAGTGGAGTATAAGCCGTGATGCATGCTTTGAGGCCATCTGGGTCACAACGGTGAGTCAACGTCATTACCTGCACATGCAACTCACTGCGGTCGCCGGTGCCGCTCGCGACTGCGACCAGGCTCTTAGCGAGCAATGTATTAAAAATTTGCTTCTGATCATGAAGGAGATAAGAAAATCGACTGGGGATTTGTACCAAAAGGAATAAGACGCGTAGATTGCCCAAGGAACTGGACACAATTCAAAACATGCAACAGACTTGAATTTATCGTCGGTGGGGGAACTAGGGATATTAGGATACCTAGCCGATTGGGAGTAACATATGGCAGCGATGACTCAACTCACGACTTGTATCTGCTTAGTAGAAATTATTGCCAATAACCTCGATCTTTGATTCAAACTCGCTCGCAAAATCCTCTCGCTCATTCATGAGCTCCTCTCGCAGCAGTTTAGCATCCTGCAGGCTGATCGGAAAATCCGAAGGAACCGACTCCGATTGCTGGATAACAACTTCCTCGAGCCAATCCCGACGTTGGCATGGAACATGAGCGGTGCTGATGATCCTGACATTAGGGTCCACAAGGTAGAGTACCACGAACTTGAGATGTCCTGGTTTGCTGGGATCCTCGAGCTCAACTGGCTCCATGCTATACTGGAGTGTGTTTGGGAAGGTGAGCACACCGCCCTTCGGGGGTGCTTACTGCGCCGAGGACTTGAACTGCTTGAGTGTCTTCTTCAACTCCAAAGATAGTGGTTAGCCATCGAGGGTCGTTTGGTCTATAGTCCCTGTCCAGTTCTGAATCGCTCTTAGGGAATATTTGACGAAATCCGATTGCGAGGGCTTAACATTCGAGCAAGAGTAAACGTACAAGGAACTCGCGACGATATGTTTCATTCTGAAAGAGGTCGATGTTAATTTTTCGTAGAGATGTGAAACGACGCGAAAATTTGTACCAATGGAGTTTGAATGTTCCAAAAGTTATCTTCATGAGCAGGTTTCTCCGGTGTCAGCTCGATATTGGTCAATTGTACGATGACTTGAAGATGCCCGTATTCTTCTTTGAGGCTCAGCTGGGTGGGTGAGGCGAGAGGGGCGAATGGGAGTTTCGGTTCGGGCCGTATGTCTGCTTGGGAAGAGTGTTCACCGCCATCTTCGGCTTCGTCAACCTCGCTTCCCGATTCTCCTTCGCTATCTTCTCGAACATGCGAGTTAGTATCAATGTCATAAGAATTCGGAATGCAAAGTCGTATGGGCGTCTACGTGTGGGCGCCAAAGTCAAATCCCAGAGGGGATTGACGCTCCGATCACTTTTTCAAGCAAATCGTACAGAGGTTTCTCCGAAGGATGAAGGCTATTGATATAACTCTTTATTCTGAAAAGATTTAAATGAACATATTGCTTTTCATAAACATAACGAAGATTAAAGAAAAAAGGAAGGATATACCTTGGCTCGTCGCCAGATATGTCGACTTCGCAAGGCAGCCATTGAAACTTCTCACTGAATGG